>JAOTOL010001527.1:1475000-1512499 GCA_034440575.1 Imbricaverruca yamaguchii | reverse complement strand
ACTGATATGCGCTGCGACTTTGCGACTTTATGTTCCCAACTAGTGCTCGTCTTGTTCTGGATTGTCGCGACTTGTGACGCTGTGAGGCACTGTGATGTGACTGATGTGCTTTGTCCACACTGTGGCTTACTGCAAATATTTCGTCATTGGTGTGTTTTATTTCGCCCGAGTCGTGACGTTTCATGACGTTATTGCGGCGTATTCCAGCTGCTGGGCGAGCCGGCATCAGTGCTACTTTCCTTTACTCTGACCTGGACCCTGCAGCCCGCAAGATCAACACAGACAAGTTTAGACACAGAGGGGTAGGTTGAGGCGCTAATCTGCCCCATCTGGAATCTGAATTGGATGTGAGTCAACCTCTGTGTGCCGGTTTGCCTCAGTTATTGGTATCTTTCTGAGTGCAGATCGGAAATGATTTGCATGCCACATCTTCCGGATGTTACCATGAGGTTTTTGTGTGGCATATCGCGAAGTCGTAAACTGTTGGCCTTATTTGTAGATTGTAGGCGTCAGGCGGGTTTGGAGGCTATGTCTCACCACACCATACCAGTCACCTCTTCACCGTGGTGCTTTCGAAGGTGAGGATACGCGGATGGTCACAAACATATAATTATATCATGAGTGTTGACTGTCACGTTGTGGTAACGCTATGATCTGACCCGGACCCAGGTGGATGTGCTGGTGGTAACTGACGTGGCCGCCCGCGGTATCGATATCCCGCACCTGGACAATGTCATCAACTACAACTTCCCAGCCAAGCCCAAGCTCTTCGTGCATAGAGTCGGTAAGTCGACTGTCTGGTTCATATAATTCCAGAGTTTAGAGCAATGCCAGTTTGGAGAATTGCAGATCAATTCCTATATTTTCTGACGGATTTCTATTTGGTGTTGCATACGATGTGCTTATCCTTTTTTGTGTATCACATGAGTCACCACCTCACATAACAATATCGCCGCCAATTTATGAGATTATGAGTTAATGTTCCTTCTTCACCAATGTACCTACCTCTGCTTCTCCCCCATACATGTTCAAATGAGGAATATGAGGTGTAACCAGAGTGATGTTTTAGATATTTAGCTGAGACAATTCCTATACAGTACCCAGTTGTCTCCTGTGCCCTTTCACCAGCCTACGGACGTCCCTGAAGCCCAAACCCACCCCCGTCGGCTTTCCACGGCCGACATTTTGACATCAGTCCATGTCTTGCCCTGCCGATATCCGAGCAGTATCCTAAAGTTACTTCGCGATTAACTGTGTGGATGAAGGAAGAAGTTGCTTGGGAATAGTGAAAGATTGGAAGAAAATAAAGGATTGCATGACTGTGCATACATCATGTGGCAAAATGGTAAAAACCGAAGACGAGGATGAAATACCAGAACTTTATTAACTGTGCATTTCCAGGCCACATGGTGAATTATTTTACACTGCATCTGAGAAGCTGCCAGTACTGTGAGACCACAATACCTCACCACCACACCACGTCCGCATTGTCGCAGTGACAGCGTGTGTATCTCGTATCTGTCGCCAGGTCGTGTGGCGCGTGCCGGCCGATGTGGTACCGCCTATTCTCTGCTGACTCACGCAGAGGTGCCCTACCCTGCTCGACCTGTACCTGTTCCTTGGCTCGGGGCTCACATTCACACCCAGCACTGTCGTAGACGAGGTGAGGCTCCGTCGGCGTGACTCGGCTCAGAGGTGGTTCCAATCTGGTGACAACGCGAATGGTCAATTCTGGGCAAGGCGTCATAAAGCCCAAATAGCAAATCTGGTGACGAACGCGTTCCGTAATTGTGAGATTCTAGTTTCGAAGCGTGGTAGCTGCTGAAATACTGCTGTCCGTGACTATTTCATGCATGAGATTCACGATAGATTAGGATTAAAGCCTTCAGAGCTTTTCACGTGATACAACATTTTAAGTTATTATCTCACCGGGATCTAATCTGTTCCTTTCCATTTGAGATTTACAAACTTTAAGAAAAGTATTTTTCCAAAATACTCCGAACTGTGTTCAAAGAAGAGATTTGCGGCGGCATTTTCGTGCGCACGGGCAGCTTGTCATACACTGCGCCGCAGCACTTGTTATGCGACCTAGATAGCAAAGAGGTGACGTGCTTGATTTGTGTCACGGAGACTAGTTCAGTGCCAGGGAGGGATGGCACAGGGGGTGAGCAGTCTAAGGATAGGATGCTTATCTCCCAACCAGAAGTATGGAGGAGTGACACTTTTCTGTTTACCTTTAGTAATGCAATTTGTCGTAGGCTAGACAGAGGGATGCGGCAAGCGAGATGATGTAGCTGCATCCTTGAACTGTCAGTTACTTGCAACTTGGAGCATTTTTGTCTACTTCTTTCGGTTGAGCTTCCAGGTCGGGTTGAGTAACCCAATGTCGGATGCAGTTAGTCGCTCGTACCCCGCCGCAGTTTTACGACTCTGGTTGTGAAATATATGTGATTTCGTGCTTCGATATCTACTATACAACTGAAATACTTACAAAGGGCAGGGTCGGGGCTCAGTTCCAGAGCAAGTATCAGGAAATATGTGATCTACTGTTCGAGCTGACGGCCTTCGAATCAGATATTGCTGAAGAAAATAGTAACGAGTGGCTTAGCTAAATGCAAACGTTTTCTCTGTTCTGTTCTGAATCTTGAGAAAACTGCACAAAATATTCCATCAAACACGATATTTTCAGTACAAAATCCCCAGTCTTCTACTGACGTTTCCTTATCCTAATCACATCAAAACCATAATCGGCGTGCACAATTATCCTGATATTGCCATTTCTACTACTCAATGCTCCCTATTTTAGCCCCTAGAGTGTTCAAGGCTAATGGTATGCATACTTGTGGATGTCAGGCTATATATCAGTGACCTGATCAGATGCAGAGTGGAAGCTTGGAACACTATAAGAGGACGTGGGCAGCCATTACGTAAGTTCCGTATTCCCCCCCAAAAAAAAAAAAAAAGAGAAGAAATATGCAGTTTAAAACTCCATTGCACCCGGTCACCTTATCTCGGTTTAAATTTGTGTTTGCTTTTGTCATCTGTCAATTCACTCACTTTTGATTGATTATTTGGGCTTAAGGGCGCGTGGACTACTAAGGTCATTTTGCGCCCAAATTCACTCACCTTTGACGACTATTTTGCACGCTTTGTTCATGACAAATGTTTAAAAGTACGTCTAAGTACCGCATTGAGACGAAGTCGTAAGTTGACTAACTTCCTCTAGATCAATGACTTTTACAGATGGAATCTACATTTTGCCATGTGTGCTTATTAATTGTCGGAAAATATACCAAGTTGCAAAGTCAATCGTGAACGTTTTAAGAGTAGCCTCAGTGGATCAAATTGATCCACCACCACATTGCCAGGATTAATAATGCTTTTTTCTCCTTGAAGTATGATCCCAAGGAACTATTTTTATGCAAATAATGCAAGATTTTTACCAGTTAATGCCGACTTCGACAACTTCTGCCGACAAAACTGGCCATAACAGGTTGGTTAAGGCCAGTTTTAGCGACCGGAATAGCACAACCAACTACCTGGTTGTATTGTCAGCTGTAATTGACCGACAATTGATGTGATATGGACGATGTCGCCTGCTCTCACTGGTCACCTGTGTGCCGCTTCCAGGGCGCCAGCTGGCACGGCTTCTTCGGCGCCATCCCCCAGGAGCTGGTGGACGTGGACTCAGAGCGTATCCAGCGATGGCACGAGTCATCCGCAGACCTGGTGAGTCAGTCCTCCGCCAGGGGAGAGTACCTGGTGAGCCAGCGCCCCACCAAGGAGCTGACTAGGTGGGCCACCACCCTCGTCGGGAAGCTCACCCGATCGTCAGCCTCCTGTCAGGAAGGTCACCTGGTGATTAGTGTCCCTGTCGGAGATCGGGGAGCTCACCCGACCGTCAGCCTCCCCATCAGTAAGGTCACATGCTGGTCAGTGTCTCTGTCGGATAATATAGTTGTTAAGTCAGTAGTGATCCATCAGTGAGATTATCTGTCATCAGTTCCCTATCAGGTTAGTTTCCCATGGTTCTCCAGTGAGTTAAAGTGTTCCAGTCCCGTGAGTTAACTGTGTGAGCAATGGGCGCAAAATGACCTTAGTAGTCCACGCGCCCTTAAGCCCAAATAATCAATCAATAACTGTGTGAGCTCTTCACACTTCACCCACGCTGAGTTTCACTGCAGAAGAACACAAGTCCCGGTATTAGGAAGCATTAAGAACGGTGGCATGCAGAGAGACACTGGCTGCCACCGGCACCAACTGCTCTGGGTGTGCGGCACCGATCGGAACTGACTGCCATCAGCGTACGGGATTAATCGTATTGATAGCCCCCAGCGCACGGCATTGACCGTACTGACTGCCCCCAGTGTACGAAATGGGCCGCACTGACAGCCACCTGTGCCTGGTACTGACCGGTGCTGACTGCTCCCCAGCGTGCGATACTGACCGGTGCTGACTGCTCCCCAGCGTGCGGTACTGACTGGTGCTGATTGCTCCCCAGCATGCGGTACTGACCGGTGCTGACTGCTCCATAGCATGCGGTACTGACCGGTGCTGACTGCTCCCCAGCGTGCGGTACTGACCGGTCCTGACTGCTCCATAGCGCGCGGTACTGACCGGTGATGACTGCTCCATAGCGTGCGGTACTGACCGGTGCTGACTGCTCCCCAGCGTGCGGTACTGACCGGTGATGACTGCTCCCCAGCGTGCGGTAGTGACCGGTCCTGACTGCTCCATAGCGCGCGGTACTGACCGGTGATGACTGCTCCATAGCGTGCGGTACTGTCCGGCGCTGACTGCTCCATAGCGCGCGGTACTGACCGGTGCTGACTGCTCCATAGCGCGCGGTACTGACCGGCGCTGACTGCTCCATAGCGTGCGGTACTGACCGGCGCTGACTGCTCCCTAGCGTGCGGCGCTGAAGAGCAGCCAGGACGACTTCAAGCAGTACCTGCGGTCGCGGCCGGCTGCCAGCATGTCGAGCGTGCGGCGTGCCAAGGAGGAGGGTCGGCGGCCGCTCGGCATCCACCCGGTCCTGCGTACGGCCGGCACATCCATCGGCGAGGAGAGACAAGGCTTCATCGACGGTGTCCGCGCCTATAAAACCAGCAGGGTCAGCACAACCACTGGCTGGTGCAGTTCTCCACATACTTTGTCATGTAATCGCCAGCTCGCTGGGATCAAGATAAACACATTTGTGAGGGAATTGAGTCCGTAAGGCCAAACAGCTTACTAACTACTGGTAGTGTGGTTGGGTGTACTTTTTCTCTCACTCCGCCTTTTTGGTTGGTGATTTAGGATCCAATAACTCCATGTCTAACATCAAAGGTACATTTACCTATTCTCACGCGGGAGCATCTCCCCTGATGGGTTTACTGGCATGCCTCTGAACCTTCTATGTCTCCAAGTATCTGCGAAGACTTACTCCGCGTATGTGGCACAAATTGTGTCTGGTCGAATGTACCTCGCCAAATGCGGCGCATATCTGCAAACCATCTAATGTCGGATGTATACTTCCGGAACGCCGCCATATCAGTGTTTCGCCATGCTTTACTCCTTACTCCTGCATATCTTCCATCCATGCCTTTATATGCAAATCGTCCCTGTCTATGCAAAACTCTACTCCATGTGCTCTCTTGCAAACTCTTCCGATAAATATTTATCTTCCTTTCATGCTGCCCCCTCCCCCGCTCTCAAATTCCGGTGTCCCGTTGCAGACCATATTTGAGGTGGGTGTGACGACACACCAGAGCGGCGCCAAAGTTATGAAGGCCAAACGGAGCAAGGACGAACGGGTCATTGAACGCGCCGCCGCCAAACGAAAGGCTGGCGAGCTGGAGGAGGCCGACGACCAACTTGAAGGTAAGGCTTCGCAGGCCAGGACACTGCTACCGGACTTTATGTAGCTGGGCGGCTGGATTGTGCCAAATCTAATACACCGGGAAGCCGATTCTGAATCGTTGGGCGAGCGAGGGCGAGAGGCGGGCTATATAGCTTCCGCTCTGCAGGTATCACACCGTTAAGTTGTGATACCAGAGTCGGGTATCACACCGTTGCAACAAGGACTTTGCTGACTGACGGAATTTGCGCTCTCCTTACAAGCTGTCGGGATGCGCGCCTGGTGCCTGAAGTTTCGGCGACGTAAACATTTCATAAATAGGAACAACTGATTTCAGCAGCTCGGTATAGTTACTTCAAATGTCAGGTAGCTGCGCCATGTTCAGGAGAGGAGCCTTATTTCGTCAACATCACCTCAAAATTCGGCACAAGCGCACTGACAACTAAACATCAACCAGAACTGCATGCATTGTTGCTGAATTGCCAACTCAGACTACCGAATATGGTGCACGCATCCCAAACCTGAGGTACCACTCACTTCATGTTGCACACGACGGTCCAGCGTAGCATCTTCTTCACCATCTTCAACGTAACGTTTTCTAGTCTCCTTTCCATTTTTCTTTCTTCTTCATCTCTGCGCCAGATGACATTGAGTTGGCCGATGGCCGGGCTTTGGGGCACAGAGGGCACGTGTCATGAGTTACGCCCTCTGGATAAATGCAGAAACAAAATAATTCCGGAATTTCAGAGGAAATGTGGCCATAAAAATGTCTTCAAAACAAAGTTGAAAAAGCGGATATATATTTTTTAAGTGAATGGACTAGGATCTCCGTTCAGGATGTGGTGATGTTGCTATACCATCGGGGTATCGCGTCCATTGTAAGGTGATGTGGCTGATGTGCCATGGTGTAGTGCGTCCAGCATAGGGTGATGTGGCTAGTGTGTTTCCGGGGTAGTGCGTCCAGTGTATTGCGATGTGGCTGATGTGTCCCCAGTGTTTGCATCTAGTGTGGGGTGATATGGTTGATCTATGCCCGAAATGTTGCGTCTGTGGTGATATGGTGTTGCTGGTTCCTCGGGACATTGTGTCCGGTGCGGGGTAATTTGGCTGATGTACCCGCGGGATTTTGGCTTCGGTGCGGGGCGACATGACCGGTACCCCCTGGGTGACGCGGTGCGGTGTATCTCCAGAGGAGCCGGTCGTCCCCGCCGAGGAGCGGGTGCCGCTGGCCGCCTCCACGGCCGACCACATCAGCGACACCTTCAGTCGGGTGGTACAGCCGCGACAGAAGTACGACCAGCGCCGTCAGCGGCGAGACAAGCGGCCGCGACACGCCACTCGCGACAACGACAACTACATCCCCTACCAGAGCAAGACGCACCACACCGAGACCGGGTAGGCTGCGCCGCCGGGCCCCGCTCTGGTCTGTCGTGTCACGGGCTTCTGGATCAACTGTGGTGTGATGGCGTGCCATGTATACCCGGTATGGTATGAGGTTGTTGTGTCAGATATATCATTAGATATCATTAGTGCGATGAGTGCCACGCAGTGTAAAATAATTGACAGTGTGGCCTGGAAATTCACAGTTAATGAAATTGTCCTATTTCATCCTTGTCTTAGGTTTTTACCATTATGCCACATCATATGCGGGCAGTCATTACACACACGACAGCTAAATAATGTAAAATGCATGTGACAGAAGTAAAATATGTATATTACAACAGCATTCTGCTTTTTTAATCCTTAATTGGCGATCCTTTATTTTCTTCCAATCTTTCACTATTCCCAAGCAACTTCTTTCTTCATCCACACAGTTAATGGTGAAGTAATTTTAGGACACTGGTGCCACGTTTGGGCATACTAGAAAACCATTCCGTTTGCCAGGTGGCACCGTTATGTATGTGTCAGTTTCTCTGACAACAGACTGTGTATCAAATGCTCTATGGCAGAAGTATGTGTATCAAATATCTTGTGACAGGAGTCAGTATGCTAGGCTTGTGTGTCAGTTATTCTTCAACAGCGGCCTGTGTATGAGTTACTCTTCGACAGCAGTCTCGGTATCGGTACATCCGATAACGCCACTCTCTGTGCCAGGTACTCGGTCACCAGCGCCTTCGATCGCGAGGCCAACAATGCCGTACTGGATCTGACCATGGACGATGACACTCGAGCCAAGCAGAAGGCGACCGCCAAACACTGGGACCCAAAGAAGAAGAAGTTTTTTGGGAATTCAAATGTAAGTTCGGTCTACATGTGCTTTGATGTCATTTACATCGTGTCTGGCTTCGTTATTCACGAAGCTCCACGTGCTCAGCGGACCCTCGGAAAACTAATGATATCCAAAAGAAATCCGATCATTGTCTTCATTATATATTAGTGTTGCCTGCTATGTGGTGATATGGGTGTTGTGGCCAATCTTCCCTATCCATTTGTAATGGTCGGCAATCGGAACTTTCAGTAGCGTTCTTTCCACAAAGTAGTGTCTGGTGTATGGGTGGGTTTCATTCAGTGAGTGTGCGCCAGAGAAGGGAGAGATGAGCATGAGTGCTGACGTTCTCGTCGGGGTGAACTTCAGATAAAATGCTTCCCATTTGTCACCTGAGTGCGTGCGCTTAAAAGTGCACACCGGTCGAATAGCCTACAACGAGGCCGTGTTACGCCAACGCCGCAGGACGGCAAGAACAGGAAGATTCGCACCGAGTCTGGCATCTGGATCCCGGCCACGTTCGCCAAGTCGGGCAAGTACAACGAGTGGAAGAGGCGGACGCATCAGGACGCTCAGCGGGACTCGGAGGAGGCGCCGCCGCGTACCGGCTCCACGCGGCGCGGCATCCATGGTCAGTGTCCGTGCGCTGATTTGTCGGGAGTGAGTGTGCATTGCGGTGTCTGAGTGATTGCCCTGCTGGGATATGGAACTTAGTGTTCACCTGTTGTAGTGTATCTAAGCTCGTTTCCATTTCAGTGTCGGATGCAATAAACAATTATTGGATATTTTGTCATGCAAACATGCAATTAAAATATCAAATTTGAAGTTTATTTTTGCATTTATATATTCTCATGTCAAAACTGTCATGAGCTAGTTAAGGTAGGCAGGACACTTTTGGATCAATGATGCAAAGATGCTCCCATTTGAGTGTCGTTTTCCGTTTACTTTCCTAAATTTGGACACATTGGCCTGCTGGGGTGCCGGGTGAGTGTCCGTTCTATGGGGTGTCAGTGGTTGGTACCCTGCTGCCATGGTAGGTATGCTGGCTTTACCTGCCAGGCATATGATCAACAGACAGGTTTGCACCTTCCGCAGGAGTCTGGATGTGTTATTGATGATTCACCAACCGCGTTTTTTTATACTTCGGCTATCGCTGTGATCTCCGGCTTCGATTAGTTCTGACTGCGTGCATGACAGCTAGATGTCTGGGTATAAGTGTGAGTGGTGGATGGTGTTGTGTTTCGGTAACGATGGTGTGCTTTGTGGCAGTGATTCGACACCGGAAGAACGAGACCCGTCCGGCTCTGGGCGGCTCCGTTCCACGCACGAAGCGGCCTGAAATGCGCTCTTCCGACCAAATCCTTAAGCAGCGCGATCTCGCGGAGAAAAGACGAAACAGAAGTACCGTCGGCGTCGGTAGTGGGCGCGGAGGCAAGTCCCGCGGCGGCGGGAGAGGCGGTGCTCGCGGAGGAGGCTCAGTTGGCCGAGCAGGCGGTGGAGGAAGAGGAGGAGGTCGCGGAGGACAAAGCAGAAGAGGAGGCGGCAGGGGAAAGGGGAGGAGATAAACAAAGGTGCCTAACTTTTTGTGTTATGTTAATGCGCTTCGAATATGAAATAAACGAAACATCACGATGACCTGGTGTCGAAGGAGGTCCGGTCAGCCCAGGCCTCTAAAATTGCTGTTTCCCGTATCCGTTCCCATCACCTGGAGCCAGCCACATTCGCACGGCACCTGCGCTGGACAGTCTTACGTGTGATCAGCCCTCTGATCATATTATGGTCTGGCATGAGGAACTGTCTACCAGTATTTACACCATGTGATGAGATAAATGAATAAAAACTATGAACAGTGAGTACTATTTCCAAAAGTTCATGCTCATCGAGATAGGAAACATAAGCTGACAGTCGGATGCCATAGCCAACAGCTCCTTGTTTCTGTCACCAGGGTGCAGGCAAGTGTTCTTGCACCACAATAAGCCCCGAAACCGTGATCATCACCCTTTCAGTGGCGTATCCCCGTGGACGAGGACCTTTTCCGAGAACAGAACTTTCTGTCCTATTTTCACGAAATAATTCATGGGTGCCGATAGGGCGTTTTATTTGCCTGTTTATAGCTCACCTTCATCTTTGCTGGGACTTGAAAGAAATGTTCGCTGGATGTAAAGAGATCGTCCAAGTCGCTGGACTGTCCTCTGGCCGAATGGAATAGTCCATTGATGACCAAATGTCATGCTTGGATCCGTTACGTTTCGCTGGATGTAAAGAGATCGTCCAAGTCGCTGGACTGTCCTCTGGCCGAATGGAATAGTCCATTGATGACCAAATGTCATGCTTGGATCCGTTACGTTTCCTTGGAGTATATATGACTCCTTAAGGTCTATTAAGCTTCTCTTTGGAACTACATGGCCCATCAGATGCCTGTAAAGACCCCATGAGATCCCATTAGTGGTATCCTGAACCTCGTGTTCGCTTAGTCATGAGGGTGCCCTACGGAGTTACAAGTGTATTTGAAGACCACACGTTTCCTCGCCACGCATGGCCCATAACTCGGTGATTAACATGGCGTTTGTCGATCTTTCATAACTGTGTGTTTCTCTAGCGACGCCTGCACCAAGTTAACTGCGCGAGCAGCAGCCTCCGCGGTTTAGCCGCTGCTCATGCTTCCTGCAGAGGCTAAAATCAACACCGAGTAACCCCAGCTGAACTCGAAGTTGGCGAAAATGCAGTTAAAAGTACATCTTTGGTTCCTTGTCTCAATCTACCCCAGTTTTGATCTCAACCCCACCCGATCCAAGCAAGTCAAGTTTCCTGGTGAGTAAGAAAGAAGACCCAATTGGTTCCTGCTATAGTCCGAGGCCTAACCAGTCTTGAAGTATGAGTGGACTATTTATAACCTAGAAGATAGCACAGTGAAGCCGCAGGAAAGCGTCTGACGAAGTGTGCATCCATGGGATGAACGATGGCATCCACAAACCATGTTCGAGCGATCACTCTGCGTCCGTCAATGCCGGCTATTCGTGTTTGAATTGCGGATACGTGCTGGCGACTGCCGGCGACAAGAATTTCCTCACGCTGCATGACCGATGCAGTCGATTTGCCCATAAACTCTAATCCAAGAATTTCCTCACACACAGACGCCGGTTATTCGACTCTGAAGTGCGGATACGTGCTGACAACTGCCGGCAACGGAAATTGACAGTCACTGGCGCCGATTGCTTACCTCCGGGTGTACTCCTTAAGATTGACTTCCGCCACACGGCCTGTGCCCGAAATTCCACTGATGCGCCTGAGAGATTTAACATGTTCCTTCTAGGCGAGACGTTGTCTACTTAGCACTGGCTTGTCCCTTCATCTTGCCCTTCTTTTGCTGGGAAATTGATCTTAGATCTTTGAGGCCTTTGCAGCCGGCAATTAGCTCTGCACTTGATGTCGATGGTAGGTATCTAGTAATTCTCTATGAAGCTAATATTTTCCTGTGTGGTTGGAATACAAGAACGGTGTCGTAGGCTGCGGAACAATGAGAAACTATTCATACCCGGAGACACACCTTTCGTGATTTTGCCACCAAAGCGCGGCGGGTACATGATAGCGTTCAGTAAAGCCAGGATTTTGATGCGGAGGACCACGCCAGTCACCAAGCAAATGTCCTGCACGAAATAAATCAGAAATCTGAGCTCATTCACTTCCTTCAGGGAAAGCATAGTCGAGTCTCCGGTGAGTTCTGCTTCATCTCATTGTCCGTTCTGTGGGTTGTGAAATATTGCATTCTGCACCCATCTGAGTTGGCCGGCATGATTACTCGAGCTCTTTCAGAATAGAGTCGAGTTGCGCATGCATACTCCAAGGTCGTGTGTTGTCCCCAGCTGTTGTTTTCGCTTTCAATATAATAGTTGGTATACCTTAGTAAGGAATATATTAGGATCGTTTGTACAGGGGGTGGAGGTGTGGGTCGTGGGTCAAATTAACCATATCATTGTGATGGGTAAGGGATTGTTCAGCGCTGTGGATGGTGAATCAACCCATAATCGACTGAATACACCTGAAGGATCTGACATGGTCTGCAACGGAATGTGGCGCCAGCTACCGGAATTTTCCCGGAATGTCTTACTAGCAGTATTTAACTCCCCTTCGCAACTCCTTCAATGGTCAATTCGTGCTGGGGGAGATGGTGGGGTGGGGGGTCACCCATTAAATGCAAATACGCTTAACGTTGAAGCCGAACCCACCTTGCTGACCATCGAAATAGAACAAATTGTCATCTGTTGATCCCAGGCCACATGGGAATACTTGGGAACGAGACCGTTAATACTGTATTGAAGCGTACCGCCCAGGCATGTGCTGCTTCTCTCTTCCTCCCATGGGCTTGGGATAAAGTCGATCACTGGTCATTCGGACAGGTCTTGCTTTTCCTTGGAGGCCGGTCTCCCTGCGACTTGAGCTCTCCCATCCAGATGTTTTGCATATGGGGTAAATCAGGACCGTCATGCCACATTTTATCAATGATTAAGTTTCCAATACCAGACACGTATTACGCCATACTGACCGACTCCCATTTAAGCGTGCTCTAGTGTACCACCTCGAATGTTTCATCGAGAGGCACCCCCCTCCTCCCCAGACACAAAGTGCTCCAAAGACAATTCCTGGATCTCCGATCAAATTAGGTCGTCATGGTGAAATCTTGGCTACGCTTCTCTCCCCATCCTCTCTCCTCACGCTATGTTTGCCTAATTCGGCAATCCAATTCGATTCGGTGTTTGTCGACGTACGCCATCATGCTTCAATACTCGGCTGCTGGTGAATGTCAGCTATTCCAGAGGTGGGCGTGACCTTGCGCCTTTCTCCGGCGCCCGGCTGGGGATGTTCCAGCGGCGACCAGCCTCCGTCGGCCATCAACAGGTGGTATCAGCCATCTGTAGCGCGCTATGCTCGCTGCTCAGTGCCGTTCACCTGACTGCATTACGTTCTGAGTGTGTCGACGGTAAATGCCAGCAGTAAATCGATACGACAGTAAACGTAGTCGCGGAATTCGTGTTGAATCAGATTAGCAGGGTAGCGGTGCAGCCTTGTTGCAGTGGGATGTGCACTGTGTATGCCTAGCTGTCATCGTATTTTGGAGCGAAATATGTACCAGCATGTTGACCCTGAGAACCTTTGCCAAGACACTGCATCATTTATGGATCCGTATAACTTCCCTCCCACTTTATGGCTGTACTACATTGAACTGCACACTTTGTGCAGGGTGGAGCACAGCACATTAGGGATATGTGTGAAAATTTGACTGGACCGTCGGCATACACTGAACCACATAATCCAGCATGCCTTCTTTGAAAAGTATTCATATTTTCCAAGTCGTCCAAAACGCCGTATTTTTACTTGTTTCTATCAGCATTTAGTGAGACCAGGCTAATGATAAGGTAACCTTGGCAGGGCTAGACTCATATTTGTATGCGACTCAGTTGTGGACAAATCTACATTGCAGTTAAACAATACGTTGCAGACTCGCATCTTGCGGGCTCCTCTCGATGCCAGACCATTTAAGTAGCGGAAGACATAAGCGCGGTCTGGTATATGAATGCAGTCCACCTGTGTAGACAGTAGCCAGATCCCGACCCGATCCTTTGATCCTTTACCTACCTGGCGTGATCCAGGTCGAGAGGTTCCGCTATATTAACAACCGGACAAATAGGAGCGAATCGTTTGCTTGGGTGTTGTTTGGAGGGTATGCAGCTCTTTAGCTGGCTGACTACCAGGGATTTTGAACGCATCGACTGAACGGCCAGTTGGCGCTCCGGGGAGTGGATGACCAACTACTGCAGTTGTCCCCAGACGGACGAGGTGCGCGGTTGACGTTGACAAGCCGCGGACTGGACAGCAAGCGGCTCAGTTGTGACGTGTCAGATTACGTCATTAATTCCCATGGCTGCAGCTCTCGGTGCCAGTCTCTGCGGCCATGTAAACCGATCCGATTGTAAAAAATCGCAAGGAAGTATGGTAAGATCGCTGAGGACTCTGAAGGTAACCTTGCTGTGACCGCTGAACCTGGCCGTCCATGAGCCTCGAGCAGACCGCGAGACCGCACACGCTTCCTTGAGTCGGCTCCGGCAGATCAGAACGATAGCTGACCGCAGGGTTGATATCACACCTACCGACAGGTGTGTGGAGCAGATTGTCGAAGACCGCCGGAGCAGGTGTGGGCTAGGGCTCGTTAGCGCCAAGCTCCTAGCCATCTTGGGAGCGCGTATCCTTCCCTCCCAGGAATATGGGACGGAAGCTATCGGCTTGTGTACATACACAAGATGGGAAATGTTTGCGTGTAAAGGCGTTTGCTTTCCCACTCACGCAATGAAAGCTGAATGTTTGGGTGAAAGCTGAATCCACTTTGTTTAGTTCGTTGGGCACCATTCAGAAAAGCCTGGCTGCACCCCTGCATGTCTATGTCTAGAAGCATGAGTGGAGGCTCGTGTACTATTAGTGTCCGTGCAACACGAATTCATAATATTGGTGTTGCCGTGTAACATATATTTTGATGTTCCTGCTAACAGTTACCCAATAATGGTATTCACTCCTTGAATTTCCGGAGGGCACCGAACTCCTTTAAAAGATAGTTGCTGCCCAAAATATCAGCACAACAGGTCTTCTTCACTTATATATATATATATATATATATATATATATATATATATATATATATATATATATATATATATAGTATATACCGTACATATACATATACATACACAGTGCATATATATATATATATATATATATATACAGTACATATACAGTACATAATATATATTATATATATTATATATGTATATATGTATATATGTATATACATATATTTACAGACTTCATGAATGCTTTATGATAAGAGCTTTCACCTTACGGACCTTCGACACCATGGGGATTACAATCATTGTGCAATGCGAACCTTTCGATGCAAAGTGTATATAATGGAACACTGCCCACCAACCTTCGGTTTCAAATTGCTCAAAACACTAACATAACGCTGGCGGGCTTCTCTCCTGAACTGAAAGAACCACGCGGCAATGCTCCCAAGTGGGGTTAAAGGTGAACCGCCTAAACTCCCGCTGTGGCCTCAGGCGTTTCCGTGAGCAAGCCAGACGCCGACGGAAGATGGTGGCGGCGGAACGGTTGCGATACAAGTCAGCTTGTTGTTTGCTGAACAGTTGGTGATTGTTTGGAGGTGTGCGTGCGTAGAACATCTAGGTCGTGCGTCTACGCCTGGATTGTTACCGATGCCGATTATGGAGTGTAAGGAGTGATCAGTGATCAGAAAAACGTGTTTGTGATGAGTGACAAGTTGCAGACCGGGTGTGGAAACAGCTGTTGGTCTCCGTGTCCTCGGTGTTGTTCTGCGGCCATCGTCAGGGAGTGTACAAGTCTCGTCCATGCAGCAGGATCTCAGCTGGTGACGTACCGCTTTTGATCCTCAACTTATCGCTCATCTCCTTTGTCTTCATCGTCAGCGCTTTCTTCGGTTTACCTGTGACATCCACACCGGGATTACAGGAGGCCCCCTCCCATCCCCTTTCGGAGCTCCATGGATCATCGTATAGTTTCTACCTGTCGCCTTCGCACGGTTTGCTCGAAAAAGATCACCTTTTATTTGGGGTTGGCTACGATTTGCAGCATATTACCTATGTACCAGCACTTTTGCATGTCTAGGCTTAGCAGGCCGAATGATCGCGAGGAACCCGTCCCCCCCTCCCCTTGCATGCCGACGCTCCGCCGCCTCCGGTATCAATCACGACGCTCGTCACGGGCAGCTTCGTTGACTTCCCGTCGTTTCGCTATTACACTGCTTTGATATGCTATGGTATCCTCTCACGATGGGGGTGGATCACTAATGCTGTGTGCGGTCGGTGGTTCGCCTCATCGAAATCTACAGTGGTTCATTAAAATTGGAGTTGTCAGTGGGCCGTCGCCTTATCGAGAATTAAATATAGAGTAATAGTCGAAATAGAAACACGATGTAGCAATTGTGCGCATTGCACCACCTATGCGTATGCGACTTTCGCAGCTCAGACAAGCCACATTTTCCCGCTCCCACTGGAGCTGGCCGCTGCCGTCCGCTCCCCGCCCAATTCCCATTCGGTCGATAGATACGCCACTGAGTGTTTCATTCCAGAATAAAATTATAAAATTGAATTATGATTGCGTATTTCATGTTCACGCCTAGTTAGGATTCCACAGATAATATTTTAAACGGCTAAATAAAACAGGATGCCCTCTGAGTTGTCCCGTGTTACACAAGATGAGTAAAAATTGCGCTTGCGCCAGGGGAGGGGGGATGGGGAGTGATAGCTAAAATAGCAGCTGTTCTGCAGATGTATTCTCTGGGCTTTTCCACGTATCAGAAATACCAATGGTTAATAATATCAAGTAGAGACTTGCATACCGTGTGTTCCTTTTGGGTTTGGATCACTTGCGCCAGAGCAGTCCTTTGATTTCATGATTGAAAAAACGGATTGTCTTGGCCCTCGCCAGACGTGAACAGTTCAAGTTCCAACTGGATATGGAGCATCGTATCCATAACTGTAGGTTTCTGAAAATTATTGGGAGACATACATGGAAGGGAACACACATAAAGGCAATGGAGGAGCCCAAATGTATTGGGGGGGGGGGCATATCACATAGGGTCCAATGTTAAAAGTGTTGAAAGGTGAAATTATTGGGCTGCGGGGTGGGGGAGGGCAGAACCAAGATCGGGGAGAAAGTGCCCCCTCCAGAAGCATACAAAGCTAAACCGCTAATCTTATCACGTAAGTGATAAGAGATAAGTAATATATAAGATAAGATAAGTGATATCACGAGTGTTGGCGTATCATGCAAGTTGAGCAGACGGTACGACATGTCTGAAATTTTAAGTGAGTGCTATCAAGTCCAAACACATAACACATGCAAATGTAGGTAGTAGTTATGCCTCTTGCAGAATTGCGCTATTTGACGCAAACAATCGCGCGTATATCTGATGATTAGCTTCCAAGCAGTCGCAGCTAAGGTTTTCAGTCGTCAGCAACGACATAAGACAGGTTTCCATATCTGACAGAATTGGAAAATGGTGCCAGGATGTGCTTCCTTTCTTCACTTCGTGGCTACTTCGGTAAGTTCATTAACCCAGTACGAACGGTTATTTTTTCACCAAGATGAGGAAAACACCGCGTTCTGCATTATAATTCCTCGGCCGTGTGACCACGCGTGTTTCCACGCGCTGGCACAGCGCCCTTCTCTCTGAAGAGGCGTGCCCTCAGGGAAGGACAAAGGTCGGCGGTTCAGCTGATACGACGTTGTCCGACCGGTGTATGCTCGGGCCTCTCACTACGTGCAAGTCTGGAGAGCCACGGTCACCCGGTGTCTGGGTGCCTGGCCACCCGTGCTCGCCCCCTCCTCCCCCGCCGACCGTGTGGCTTGCTGTCGAGCCGACCTCCGGGCCGGCTGACCAGCTGCCGTGATTTGGCACCGGTTCGTTGAGGAAGGCGTGCGAAGTGGAAAGCTGGCGATTCGGTCTGGAGTCGAAGTCGTTCGGTTGGTCAGAGCGTTCGCCGAGTGGTTTAGGACGGAGTCTGAGCCCGGCGCTTGTGCTGACTGTAACCTGGTGTTGTGAATGGTGTGGTCTGGAACCAGATACTATGGATCAATTCTCTACCGGTGCGTTTCTGACCTGCCCGGGACCGAGTTGTGGGCGGACCGGATTGATTTCCGGGCCAGCCCGAGGGTGGGCCGTCTGCTCTCCGTCGGCTGCGTGGCTCGTGACTCGTGCCTCGTGCGACAAACCCGGCGGTCGTGATGCAACGGCGCCTCTCCGGCCGCAGCGGCGGCGGGCGGCAACTTTCACCGTGGTGCGACGTGTGTCAAGACAGCCCACGGTCAGCCCACGCTCGGCCCACGCTCAGCCCATAATAGCGGCCCCTTCAAAAACGCTCAAAATATAGCATAGCATGCATCTTGACAAGCTGAACACAATGGTAGTCTCCAAAGCTTGGTGCATGCAATAGTATAGCATCCGAAGCAAATTATAATCTAAAATTTGAATTACCAACACAAAATCCCAACCTTCCACCAAACAAACCAAACAGTACATGAAAACAACTCGCCATAGTACGCAGAGTTCAACGCTGCACATTTATAATTGCTTTACACCGTACTTTTTAGCTCCATACCTATGATTCGGTTTTTGACGTAATGTTTTACTTCCCATAGGGTTTAGCATGGAGGCCAATGGGTGGGATATGACCGGCCCCTGCGATTTCTCTGATTTTTGGTATGCCAGCAACCCCACCTCCGACACTTTGCATTTCCGAGGAAATATCCTGGGTGCATCAGTATTCTCACCCAATAAATGAGGGTGAGAACATACACCAAAATCCAGATCTGAGCGAATGCGGTCATCCTTCATCTCAAATTAATCCCCGTGTCAAGCTGAACTCAAAACTACCATTCCTGAAATTATACGTTGCCAACTTTATTAGTAGCATACTTATGGATTCGGCTTTTGACGTAATGCATTATTCGCCATAGGATTTAGCATGGAGGCCAACGGGTGGGATATGACCGGCCCCTGAGATTTCTCTGATTTTTGGTATGCCAGCAACCCCACCTCCGACACTTGCACTTCCGAGGAAATATCCTGGGTGCATCAGTATTCTCACCCAATAAATGAGGGTGAGAACATGCACTAAAATGCAGATCTGAGCGAATGCGGTCATCCTTCATCTCAAATTAATCCGCGTGTCAAGCTGAACTCAAAACTAACCATCCTGAAATTATACGTTGCCAACTTTATCAGTTGCATACTTATGGATTCGGTTTTTGACGTCATGCATTATTCGCCATAGGGTTTAGCATGGAGGCCAATGGGTGGGATATGACCGGCCCCTGCGATTTCTCTGATTTTTGGTATGCCAGCAACCCCACCTCCGACATTTGCATTTCCGAGGAAATTTCCCGGGTGCATCAGTATTCTCACCCAATAAATTGGGGTGAGAACATGCACTAAAATCCAGATCTGAGCGAATGCGGTCATGCTTCATCTTAAATGAATCCCCTCGTCAAGCTAAACTCAAAAATACCCCTCCTGAAACTTTATCCGTTCCATACTTATGGATTCGGTTTTTGACGTAATGCATTATTCGCCATGGGTTTAGCATTGAGGCCAATGGGTGAGATATGACCGGCCCCTGCGATTTCTCGGAATTTTGGTATGCCAGCAACCCCACCTCCGACACTTGCATTTCCGAGGAAATTTCCTGGGTGCATCCATATTCTCACAGAATACTTGGGGGTGGGGGCAATGACCGAAATACCAAGCTGAGTTAATGCAGTCCTGTACGATCTTAAAATTTCTTCGTGTTTCAAGGTGAGCTCAAGCGTACCCGAAGGCAACTGGAGTATCGCCTTTTCCTTCCGGGGTTCTCTTGTGACTGAGAGTTTAAGGGTCGTGTTCTGCACTATATTTTTCCCCGAGTTGAACCTACTCTTCTAAAAAGGAAGATTTTCCTTTCAGTGGTTCCCGTCTGGCGGGAAAAAAAATTGAGTGGGCACTCTCGAGCCTTCTCAGAGATGTACCTTCTTCCCGTCAGAGTGACGCCACTTTCCACGGGTGGCGATGGCGCATGCCACGGTGCCCTATCCAACTGGTATCTACGCTTAGTTGGAATCAGCGTAACAATTACCCGAAGTTAGAGTGAAAGGAGAAATATTTGTATTGGTCAATGGTTGGGTACTAATATGGAAGGTTTATGGGCTACCGGCGTGCCTGTCCTTCATTTCTAATTACGGCGCATAGGAGACATTCTTTTACTCCTCCATGGTTGCGATCGTTGTTTAACCCAAGGCCTATTTAGTTTAACCCACGGTTCCTGTAGAGAAGATAAATATCCTCGGGTAGTGACTATTAGCGCAAGCTCGAAGCAGGGCATGTCATGCGGAGTTCAAGATACATGCTGTCGTCATGGACCCCGTTGTGGTAGGTATTGGAGCACTTGCTATGCATGCAAATGTTGTGTTTGTTTTGTTGCTTGCTAATGATGTGCTTGATGTGATCCCAGCATTTAAAATTTATAGTCTTAAAACAATCAGCACGGGTCAATCTGATAACTAAGGCGGTGGTGCGTGCTGCCTTGCACGTAATGTATTCCTGATGCGTGTTCACATTTGCCGTCTTTAGAACATGTGCGTTGTTGCGAAGAATACATCATACATATCATGTTGTGTGCAACTTTGTTTCGCCGTAAACTCTTCACTCCGCTGCAAAAAAAAATCAAATGCTAGGGGCACGCCACGTCGCCCCCATTGCTCGACTAATGCATTGAATGTGAATAATGCATAACGTCAAAAACCGAATCCATAAGTATGCAACTGATAAAGTTGGCAACGTATACTTTCAGGAAGGGTAGCTTTGAGTTCAATTGGACGCGGGGATTTATTTAAGATGAAGCATGACCGCATTCGCTCAGAGATGGATTTTGTTGTATGTTCTCACCCCCATTTATTGGGTGAGAATACTGATGCACCCGGGAAATTTCCTCGGAAATGCAAGTGTCGGAGGTGGGGTTGCTGGCATACCAAAAATCAGAGAAATCGCAGGGGCCGGTCATATCCCACCCATTGGCCTCCATGCTAAACCCTATGGCGAATAATGCATTACGTCAAAAACCGAATCCATAAGTATGCAACTGATAAAGTTGGCAAGGCATAATTTCAGCAGGGGTAGTTTTGACTTCAGCTTGACACGGGGCTTAATTTGAGATGAAGCATGACCGCATTCGCTCAGATCTGGATTTTGGTGGATGTTCTCACCCTCATTTATTGGGTGAGAATACTGATGCACCCGGGAAATTCCCTCGGAAATGCAAGTGTCGGAGGTGGGGTTGCTGGCATACCAAAAATCAGAGAAATCGCAAAGGCCGGTCATATCCCACCCATTGGCCTCCATGCTAAACCCTATGGCGAATAATGCATTACGTGAAAAACCGAAACCATAAGTATGCAACGGATAAAGTTGGCAAGGCATAATTTCAGCAGGGGTAGTTTTGACTTCAGCTTTACACGGGGCTTAATTTGAGATGAAGCATGACCGCATTCGCTCAGATCTGGATTTTGGTGTATGTTCTCACCCTCATTTATTGGGTGAGAATACTGATGCACCCGGGAAATTCCCTCGGAAATGCAAGTGTCGGAGGTGGGGTTGCTGGCATACCAAAAATCAGAGAAATTGCAGGGGCCGGTCATATCCCACCCATTGACCTCCATGCTAAACCCTATGGGAAGTAAAACATTACGTCAAAAACCGAATCATAGGTAGGGAGCTAAAAAGTACGGTGTAAAGCAGTTAGAAATGTGCAGCGTTGAACTCTGCGTACTATGGCGAGTTGTTTTCATGTACTGTTTGGTTTGTTTGGTGGAAGGTTGGGATTTTGTGTTGGCAATTCAAGTTTTAGATTATAATTAGCTTCGGAAGCTATACTATTGCATGCACCAAGCTTTGGAGACTACCATTGTGTTCAGCACGTGAAGATGCATGGTATGCTATATTTTGAGCATTTTTGAAGGGGCCGCTATTATGGGCTGAGCGTGGGCCGAGCGTGGGCTGACCGTGGGCTGTCTTGACACACGTCTTGACACGGCTGAAAAGCTTGTTTAGCCTGGGAAGTACTAGAATATTCTGAATGAGCGCCATCTGTCGGTACTTCGTAGCCTGCAATGTTCATAACTCCAATGTATGAAGCCTCTAAATCTAAAACCTCCATTGTGCCATAACCTCCAATTATCGTTCAATGTATCAAAAGATCCGATGTTCAAAATCTTCAAGGTATCACAATATCCAAAGCACCACTAGGTTAGCCTAGCTTAGGCTAGCTTAGGTTTGGTTAGGCTAGGTTAGGTTTGGTTAGGCTAGGTTAGGTTTGGTTGTTCAGTTATGTCAAATTAGGTTAGGCTAGGCTGAGCTAGACTAGGCAAGGTTTGGTTAGGCTAAGATAAGTTAGGTTACGTTTTGTTAGGGTCGAGGTTATGGATATTGCAGGCTGGGAACGCACCAGTGAAGGTCTGTTTTGTATGTCATAATACATTAGTGATTATGAGCACGGGAGTTTTGATGCATCTAGGTATGAATATTGGAGTTGTTTATGTAGTTCCCCCTTTCTAGTCGAATGGTCACCACATCTCTATCGGGGGGGGGGGGGGGTGACGGGTGGGGGAATGGACATGTCTACGGTTTTCCTCCCTGGATCCGCCCCTGGTCTGGTTGGCTGTTGGGTTACAATACCAACGGGAGGTATAATTAGAATATAAATATAATTGGTTGGGAAATATGCAAATTGCACTGCCGTTTAGATACTTTCAAATATAGTCGAAATTGTGTACTTTGTAGCCAGATTTGCTTCCATTGCTATGCAATTGAGTGGGCGATGATGTACGTAAGTGTGCCAACCCCTGACATAAATGCAACATTGGATGCCCCAATCTTGGGCGGAGAAAGCAAAGAGCAGAGTACGTCGTCAAGACAGCTTCATATTCGGATTCACATTCGGATTTACATTCGAACCCGGACCCCTACGATTTCGCTAAAACATTGTACACATGTAGTACTAATAGTGCTAATCACAGGGGTGTCAGTTACTTCCCATCACATTAAGAACTTTGACTTCCAGAGGTCAAATTATTTCAATGTCGTCAATCAGGACCCCTACGATTTCGACGACAGATTGCACACATGTATTACTATGTGTGCTTATTACAGCGGCAGCATTTATATTCCATCACATTGAGAAGTTTGACCTCTAGAGGCAATCGAATTTCAAGGTCATTCAACCGGACCCCTACGATTTTTGTAAAAGTTTGCACATTGATAAAACAAATAATGTTCATCACAGTGGTACCATTTATTTACCGTCACATTGAAAGCCTTGACCTCCAGTGGTCATCGAAGTTCGACATCGTCGAACCGGACCCCTGCGATTCTCATGAATCCTTGCATACATATAGTACTCGACTCGCTGAGTACAGCAGTGGCAGTCATTTCGCATCACATTGGAAACTTTGACCTCCAGAGGTCAAGGACGCTGGTTGTTCAGGAAGGACGTTGACCCCGGACCCCTACGATTTGGACCAAGTTGTGCTATTGTATGCTCTTCAATGCGCTGATTTCAATGGTGAAAACCGTTTTGCGTCACATTAAAAAATAAGCCCTCCAGAGCCAAATGTATTTCCACCATATTTACATTGGACCATTGGGATTCAGATTCGTTCAACACCCGGACCCCTGCGATTCTCATGAATCCTTGCATACATATAGTACTCGGTTCGCTCATTACAGTAGTGGCAGTCATATCGCATCACATTGAAAACTTTGACCTCCAGAGGTCAAGGACGCTGAATGTTTAGCAAGAACGTTGACCCCGGACCCCTACGATGTGGACTAAGATGTGCTATTGTATGCTCTTCAATGCGCTGATTTCGATTGTGAAAACCGTTTTGCGTCGCATTAAAAAATAAGCCCTACAGAGCCAAATGTATATCCACCATATTTACATTAGACCGTTGAGATTCAGATTCGTTAAACACCCGGACCACTGCGATTATCATGAATCCTTGCATACATACAGTACTCGACTCGCTGAGTACAGCAGTGGCAGTCATTTCGCATCACATTGGAAACTTTGACCTCCAGAGATCAAGGACGCTGGTTGTTCAGCAAGGACGTTGACCCCGGACCCCTACGATTTGGACCAAGATGTGCTATTGTATGCTCTTTAATGCGCTGATTTCAATGGTGAAAACCGTTTTGCGTCACATTAAAAAGTTAGCCCTACAGAGCCAAATGTATTTCCACCATATTTACATCGAGATTCAGATTCCTTAAACACCCGGACCACTGCGATTCTCATGAATCCTTGCATACATATGGTACTCGGCTCGCTGAGTACAGTAGTGGCAGATATTTCGCATCACATTGAAAACCTTGACCTCCAGAGGTCAAGGACGCTCGTTGTTCAGCAAGGACGTTGACCCCGGACCCCTACGATTTGGATTAAGATGTGCTATTGTATGCTCTTCAGTGCGCTGATTTCAATGCGCTTATGGGATTCCCAAACGATTGTCTCATGGAGAAGGTTTCATGTCCTGAGGACAATGCCATGCAATTTGATCGGTCAATCCCATGGGATTTTTCCATTAGGGATATGAATATTAAGCTGTGAAGCAGCGAATTCGACATCAATAGCATATAAAATATACCTTTATGAGTGTAGTATTTTCGAAGTTAATTCTCCCTCAACAATATCAGTTAATTCTCGAAAATTGCCCTTCCGCTGTGTTGTGAGTGCCTATTTCCTGAATATTCCGCTTGGCGGCGTTACGCACCCTCCCAGCAGCAAATGTCCGTGCTTCATGCTCACCCTGCCCAGACTCGCACTGCTGCCCGGAACGTGGGCCTACAAAGATCAAGCGCGCCATACGTCTTTGCTGCGGTGAAGTGCACGCCAAGACTCCACGACAAGGTGAGTGCGATATGCTATCGGTAGGGGCCATGTTTTGTTTGCCGTTGATATCCATGGATTGATTTCCTTATATTGGTATACTTAAGTTCGCCGCCAGGTGTGTACAGGGTTTCGCTGTGTAGGTGGGGTTGGCCACCAAATCAATCTTCCATGTATATCACACCGCATTGATTTAATTATACATCATATGTTAATATGTCAATATTACCACCAGTGTTAATATGCCAATATTACCACCAGATTATTGTAACTTATAATTTTAGCGCAACATAGCTATCGGTGCTGTAAATCCTAGCATCATTTGTAATAGCGTATCATTAACTTTTTGATGTTGTGCAGTTGCGCAGCCAGGTTTTCCCGAAAGGGCCGGATAAACAAATTATCGTGAACGCTTTCAGTGCGCTTCGCGCGTCACAAAGTCGCTCGTTTTTCCGGTGAAAATAACCAAATTTCTAACCAGTTCGATGTACTTTTTTGGTGATGTGCTCCCCTGACCTGGCTGGGACTCTGGTTGAGATGACGTATTTCCGCACACTGGAATTTGCGCGAGGAATGAGTGATTTCCTTCTTTTCGTACCCGACATATATACGGTCTAGCCAATTTCGGTAGCATTTTTATTAGCTTAAGAATTTTCACTTGCTAATGTGTACATTCTAAAAGCGAATGAAGTGGATTACGAAGTGTTTATTCACATCACACTCACTCGCATGAGTGAAACATTGCCCTCCAATTATTTGCACGTGTTGCTATACATATGGTTTTTGTTGCGTTATGGATGCTGTAGCAATGTTGGATCAGTAGTTAGGTTCCCGTCGACTGGGATCAGCCAGGTTAGACTGGTTGCTCAAAGGGGTGTTGGGGTGTTGAAGATTGCAGCAGGTTATGACGTGCTACATTGAGTTTGATTTGGTGCGGGTGGGTTCTAATCAAGTTAGTTGAATCTGGTTGAGTCGGGTCGGGTACCATTGGTTTGATGATGTGCATCGGACCTCTAAGGCGCACCGAAAACACGGTTACGTTGTGTGGTTCGTTTGCTTCTTCTTTTTCTGTTCAAGCATTATAAGGTCCCCGTGTAGTTTTTTTTTGTCGTATGGCAATCACAGGCTCCAGAGGATATTTAACATCAGCCTTGATTTATCATGTTGATAGAAACGTGCCGTTTGACCACCTACCGGTGCTATTCCTGTTATTTTACATCTTCAATTATAGTCGAAATGTTACGAGTTCTGTTTAGATCACATTTTGTTTCTGAATTCTGCTTCAGTTGGCATTATTTTAATTCGCGAGCAATTTTTAAGGGAGGTGTGTGAATCACGCTCATTTTATTTCATAATAAGAAGCAGATTGGTCTTGAAAACTGGGCGAATTACCCCTGTAAAATGTGTCCCAACGACGACAAATCGGGAAGCATAATTTGTGTAGTTGTGTTCACATTGGTGTTCTTTTCAATCGTGCTGGTGCATTACAAATTTCAGATGTGACTAAGTTTAGTCTCTTTAAGGCACACCGAAAATGCAGTCATATTTTGAAAGTAATGGATCAGTGTTTTGCCATAATACATACGGTTAATAAATCACATTATTATGCATTTACGTGAATGTATGTCTGCTAATTTGATGTTGATATGTCACTACGAGGCTAATAATGTTTCGCATGTGAGATTGAGTATGCTGTCTTATTCCCAGGGAGTGGTCAGCACGAAGGAAAGCCACAGTACCCTAAACATGAAGCGTGCGATTCTGCAGCGCTACGCGAACGATTCGACGCTTGGTGACGAGGTAATGCACTCTTTTCAAAGTTTTGTTTGCTCCGACACTGTTGAGATAGTTGCATAGGATATCAATGTACCTATGCGAAGCTCTTCTACAATCGCTGACACTGAAATACGCGTTTTGAATAATGTATTGTCCCGTTCTGAAACACTAATGATGGCCGTATGATATATAGCCATAACATCCGTGGCTGATGGAGTATTCAGCGTGAAGGGCCCCTGGGCAGACATGAAGGCCCCTGTGCCAACATGAAGGGTCCTGGACCGACACGAAGTACTACTGTGCCGACGTGAAGGGCCCTGGAACAGTGACGTAGCCAAGGGGAGAGGGAGGGGCAGCCCTCCTGATTCAGAGATGACTGGCCTGAGATTCTTCGAAGATTGGAAGAGGCCCCTAATGGATGAACAATGTCCACTGTGAGGTTAAAAAAAACTGTTGGCTGGCGATTGAGGTGAGGAATACTGAGAGCCACCCTCGGAGCTAGAATTATCTTGAACCAACAAGAGCTGTCGATCACTAGGACGGACCCTTGCAGCTTGAGAGGGCCCTGGAGGGCTAACAGAATCCCCTGAGATCTAAGAAGAGTCCCTAATGATAACGATGTTTGTTAGGAATAGTGAGGGCAGTCAGAGCTAGAAAGCCCATGAAGCTAGAAAGTCTGCCAAGGACTGGGAATGGCGCCAAACAACTGGTGAGAAACCCTGACGAAAGATAATAGAAACGAAAATGGTCACTGAACGCTAGAGAGGTCTGGACTGGGATGCCTAGGAGGCTTATAAGGGTCCCAATGAGAAAAATGGGCCCCATGAGATCATTGCTAAGTTTCTTATGGACTAGTTTCAAAAGCGCTAGTTCGTTAACACGGTTGGCCTGTCTCCAGGGCTTTCCCTGAGCATAATGTGAAGAATAGCCGAATATCGTTCCGAAGAGTCTGGTTCGAACAGTAGCCTTAGAATCTACCTGGTGTGCTCGCCTCCTAGAACATGCACATTAACTTGTCCCGTCTCGTGTGGGGGGGGGTCTTCAACCGCCCCCTCATGTTTTTTGCGGATGGTGGACGAACGGCGCGGGGCAGCGCACCTAAATTTCACATACCTTTTTCCACATCAATTTGGCATGCTGTTTCCAAATTTTGAAGTCAGGTAGGTCATCTAGGGTCAACGAGTTAGTCAAGGTCATATCGCAGTTCAAAAAGAAGATTCTGGCTAAAGTAAGCATTTTTATAAGGGCAAGTTGACTTCCAACAACGTTTCTCGGTCTGCTCTAGCGATTGGGAAAGGGAATTTAAAGGAAACTTGAAAACTCAAAATTCTGAAATCTGAAAAAAAATAAATTTCTTATTTTGGTGGGGCCAAAGAATTGTATGGTCCTGGTTGATTTCGCTGTTCTTTTCTCATTCCAAATAAATTTTGTTTTTCATATATCCCAAAATTAACTCCCCAGAGCCCAAAACATAATGGAAGTCGTGCAAAGTCGTGAAAATCTAGCCCCCTGGTGACGTCACTTTTGGGGCGGAATTGTTTTTAAGGGGTGGATCCGGATACTACCCGTCGAGCGCTTTCAGATGACATCTCTTTCGTGTTTGTGCGACGCTTAGTTTGGATTTTAGAGGGGGTTTCTATCCACCTCCCTCCCCCCCCCACGATACGGGATGTGAGGATCTGACCGAAGAGACGGCGCGGGTTAAAGCAATAGCTTCACATTGGAGTTTTTCAGAGCCAACTCATCGAAATAGAATCGTCGATTCATGGTATGCCTGCAACATGTGGATAGTCATGGTTGCAGCCACATCGCAGAGGCTCGGGGAGGGTGCGAATCAGAATTAGGAGACAAAATCAGCGTCTTTGGGACCTAATTTGACAAACCATTTATTAATTGGAAAATGTGGAAAATGTCTATTTCGCGTCCAATATTTCCGGAACAAAAGCAAATTTTCACAAACTCTGAGGCACATTTCCTACCAGCCCCCTCCCCCAGTAGTTGCACCCATATGCAAAGCTCGCAGAATCGGCACCGCTGGTAACCGTCCCAGTGTTTGTTGGCTACAAAACAGCATATTCGCCTGGCTTAAAGAAACTGGTCTCCCGGCCATGGTAAAGTACGCAGATCATGCATGTTTACTTCCGTGTATTGCCGTTCAGACTCGATTTAAGCAGCCCGTATACATTTGTATGATCTTTTGAAACACCGAACGTGCACTCAATCTTCAATATTTTAACTTATTCTCCTGCGCAGGTCGAGAAAATGTAGAAAAGTTGCTTGTTGTGTGATGTTTGCAAATTGGGTCGTTCGTATACAGAATGTTTATTGTAGTAACTATAATTTGCACTCATGCCTTCATTATAATTTGTCCGTCTTCACTTGACAGAACAAAGAAGTCTATGAGGATGGCCATTCCAAGTCAAGAACATGTCCGAAGATGTCAGTGGACTGGGCCAACGATAAGGTACGAACTCGGCTCAGTGTGTATTCAAAGTATTCTGTATATTCGCACGGCGCGGCATCTTATTGGATAAACCGCTAGCGGCGAGCCTATGCCAGGTGGCAGGTGGCAAACCATTGTGACAGACCATTGCACTGGAGCAGACCGCTGAACATCTCCCTCTCTAACGGCAGATGAAATGAGCCCACATCATAACAGCACGCGGACTGCACCGGGTATATGGTTACAATGCTGCCAGGCATGCACAATAGCTTGAAGCAGGGAGTTAGTTACCCACGAACAATGGCAGAATCGGACGTCGGTGATCTATACATACTAGAGAGGTTTGCTACGCCGGCTCGGCGAACGGAGACGCGGACACTACACTAACGACCATCAGTCATCAGGCACCCGACACCAGACATGAGTAAGCGGAACCGCTGCGCGTGCGTTTGTGGCTGTCGGCCGGTCGCGATGCAGCACAGGCCGGCGGCGTGTCGGGTCGCGGGTGCTGACGCTAATCCGCAGGGGCTTGTTCGCCGCGGCTCGACTGACGGGCTGGAGTCGGATTGCTCTCGGCCGGCTGTGTCAGCGGGGCGAACCAGGGGGTGGTCCGACTGTGGTTGGCGATTTTGACGGGGAGCCAGCCGTGGTGGGGCACTAGATAGCTGCGGTCAGACATGGAGATTTCCACGGTGCCTTACGAGAAACCGGAGGTGTGGGCGGATTTCATCCACCTATCCGCTGCCCGTGCTAACCAGTTAAGCACCAACTCTAGTTAACACTACTCATATGGGTGTTGCATGACACGAAGCGGCTTAATACATCAAGATTTCTGCCTATGTCTTCGTATTATCACACTTGATATCATCCATGTTTATCATCACCTCACTCGTCACACGCAAAGTAAAGCATTTTGTTGGTGCTGCCAATGTTATCAGACAACGGATGTTGATGGAGAGCTATTTGATGAATCATTGGGTCACCATGGCCGGGCTATCCGGAGGGTGTCCGCACGAACGTACGACGTGCGTTCCTTCAGTAAACTGCACGTATATGCGTATCATGATAGTAACGAATAAACTACATGAACGATATGTGCCCCTGAGTTTTCCCATAGATTAGCTTGGGTTTTATTACTCACTGTTTTATACCGGTGTTCTTTTCTTTCCAAAATTAACTGTTATGGATGACTTGTTCTTTTCTATTTAGGTGGTTTCTGATTTTTTTCTCTCCATATCTTAGAGTACATGCCAGTGGAGGAAAGGAAGTTGGGAATGTGCTATTGGAGTGCTGGATGTTTACCATTGAGGAATGTTTTGATGCTGAAGTTGAGATGGTTTTTGTTCCGGTATGTGATAAGTGGTTGTCGTTTGACGTATTTATGACAGTAGACGATGGCGTGATGTACTGTGAGTGTTATGTTGATATGTCCGTGATGTCACCAACGCGTTTCTATTCGCATTCGAATATGCATCCGTTTAACCTCTGAATTCGACCACACTTGAACGTAGTATTTACCAGAGGTCAAAAAAAGCAAATGGTGGTCACCGACGGACCTATGTAGTCCAATCTGGTCGCCGGAGGAAAATGTGCATTTTTATGGACGAGGACACGTTTTCGACGGCTCAACAGTGGCGAAGAAGTATCAAAACTAGAACCTTTTTATTTGGTCACCAGCCAAACTTGACCGACCGCAACGAGCGCCGTGTGGAACCCACCATTTGCCTCGCAGGCCAACATTTTACCTCGTCGCTGCATGAGACATAAATATATTCGACAAAAAAGTTCACAGCAGATTCACCGGGCATCTGACTCACCACACAACAAACATGTCAGGCAGCAGATCCGCCAGGCTACACGTCAGGTAGCAGATCCGCTATGTAGTACATGCCAGGCAGCAGACCCGCTTGGTAACACAGCAGGCTCGTCAGGCAGCAACACGAAGCGTGATTTTTAATTACAGTACAGATAGTCCTGGGGCTTTTTTGTTCCCTTGTGCCTGGCGATAACTGTTCCCTCAAGTGTTGACTTGAGGCTCAAAGTGCGCCTACTGAAGCTAAATCGGTGCTTGGCTTGCACCTTTCGGATCAGCCAATCGGAGTGGCACATGTCGGGACCATTCCATCGGATGATCAGCTCTTTGGCTGCGTTTTGGTGGTCTAGCTGCCGATGAATGCCAAAGACGGCCTTGACTGAGCTGCCCATGCTCTCTACTACGCTCTCGGGCGGGCTCATCAGCCAGAGCCTGATGACTACATTGAGGTAGGGTTGGAGAGCGACATTGCTTTGAGCACGCTGCCAGAGAAGCTTGAGGAGTTTCTGATTTGAGTCTGCGCAGCTCCGACTCATCGTGACATACGCCTCCTTGACGGCAGCTGGTGGGACAACGTCCGGGATGAGCCGGCGACCTCTGAGGCGGTCAATAGCACATGCTATGTCCCCAACGATACTAGAAGTTGGAGACCGTTGGAGGCTTGCCAAGTTGGCCACCAACTCGATGTCTGCCATGGACTGCAAGAGCTTGCCATTGTGACAGCCCTTACTGTCGCCCTTGGCATCGACACCAGCCTCGCGCCGCTCACAGTGCCGGCACAAGATTTGCAGAAAATCTGATATTTCGGCGACCTGCTTTGCCGTCAAATTTCCACTAAATGCCGCCATGCTTTGCCAGCAGATTGCTATCTCCTCCGGGTTTCCCTCTTCTAAAGCGGCATGGATACCTGCAGTATCCAGCGGCGCACTTCCTGCCCTGATGCTGTCACGTGGCAACACAGCCGCCATCGCACGAAGCTGCTGCATCTTCTCCCTGAAAATCTCCTGGCGCTCCCATGGAAGCCTTTGGACGTCCTGCAGTGCACTGCTGAGCTGTGCCACTACTGCATAGACATCAAGCAGTGCTGAGACACGAACCCTGAAGGTGGAGTCGCGCCCTCTCAGGAGCTTGAGCTCCTCCTCGATCTCCTCCAGGACATTTGCCTTCGCCTTGGAGTTCTGCAGACGGTTTTCGAGGGCACGAGTAGTAGCCGGCAGATTGGTGATAAACGCCTTGAACACTTTAGCAGCATGTGGGGCGAACCGTGTGTCTGACCAGAGGAGTGGTTTGCGCGTGGCCAACCCCATGCTCTCCCCACAAGCAACCAGCTCCTCATATCCCTTGCCATGGGTAAAACGTTTGGTCATGCGAGAGACCATGGTGATGGTGTCGTTTACCCATCTGCAGGTTGGGGCTGACCTGGCATTCCCATCTGCTAAGTTGAGTGATGTGACGCAAAACGGTTTTCACCATTGAAATCAGCGCTTTGAGCAGGATACAATAGCACATCTTGGTCAAAATCGTAGAGGTCCGGGGTCAACGTCCTTCCTGAACAACCAGCGTCCTTGACCTCTGGAGGTCAAAGTTTTCAATGTGATGCGAAATGACTGCCACTACTGTAATCAGCGAACCGAGTGCTATATGTCTGCAAGGATTCATGAGCATCGCAGGGGTCCGGGTGTTGAACGAATCTGTACCCCAATGGTGGAATGTAAATATGGTGGAAATACATTTGGCTCTGTAGGGCTTATTTTTCAATGTGACGCAAAACGGTTTTCACCATTGAAATCACCGCATTGAACAGCATGCAATAGCACATCTTGGTCAAAATCGTAGGGGTCCGGGGTCAACGTCCTTGCTGAACAACCAGCATCCTTGAGCTCTGGAGGTCAAAGTTTCCAATATGATGCGAAATGACTGCCACTGCTGTACTCAGCGACTCGAGTACTATATGTATGCAAGGATTCATGAGAATCGCAGGGGTCCGGGTGTTGAACGAATCTGAATCCCAATGGTCGAATGGAAATTTGATGGAGATACCTTTGGCTCTGTAGGGCGTATTTTTTAATATGACACAAAACGGTTTTCACCATTGAAAGCAGCGCATTGAAGAGCATACAAGAGCACATCTTAGTCCACGTCGTAGGGGTCCGGGGTCAACGTCCTTGCTAAACATTCAGCGTCCTTGACCTCTGGAGGTCAAAGTTTTCAATGTGATGCGAAATGACTGCCACTACTGTAATGAGCGAACCGAGTACTATACGTATGCAAGGATTCAAGAGAATCGCAGGGGTCCGGGTGTTGAACGAATCTGAATCCCAATGGTCAAAGGTAAATATGGTTTAAATACATTTGGCTCTGTAGGGCTTCTTTTTTAATGTGACGCAAAACGGTTTTCACCATTGAAATCAGCGCATTGAAGAGCATACAAGAGCACATTTTAGGTCAAATCGTATGGGTCCAGGGTCAACGTCCTTGCTGAACAACCAGCGTCCTTGACCTCTGGAGATCAAAGTTTCCAATGTGATGCGATATGACTGCCACTACCGTAATCAGCGAACCGAGTTCTATATGTATGCAAGGATTCATGAGAATCGCAGGGGTTCGGGTGGTGAACGAATCTGAATCCCAATGGTCCAATGTAAATATGGTGGAAATATATTTGGCTCTGGAGGGCTTATTTTTTAATGTGACGCAAAGCGGTTTTTACCATTGAAACCAGCGCATTGAAGAGCAAACAATAGCACATTTTAGGCCAAATCGTAGGGGTCCGGGGTCAACGACCTTCCTGAACAACCAGCGTCCTTGACCGCTGGAGGTCAAAGTTTCCAATGTGATGCGAAATGACTGCCACTGCTGTACTCAGCGAGTCGAGTACTATATGTATGCAAGGATTCATGAGAATCGTAGGGGTCCGGGTGTTTAACGAATCTGAATCTGAACGGTCGAATGTAAATTTGGTGGATATACATTTGGCTCTGTAGGGCTTATTTTTCAATGTGACGCAAAACGGCTCTCACCATTGAAATCAGCGCATTGAAGAGCATACAAGAGCACATTTTAGGCCAAATCGTATGGGTCCGGGGTCAACGTCCTTGCTGAACAACCAGCGTCCTTGACCTCTGGAGGTCAAAGTTTCACATGTGATGCGATATGACTGCCACTACTGTAATCTGCGTGTCGAGTACTATATGTATGCAAGGATTCATGAGAATCGCAGGGGTCCGGTTCGACGATGTGGAACTTCGATGACCACTGGAGGTCAAGGCTTTCAATGTGACGGTAAATGAATGGTACCACTGTGATGAACATTCTTTGCTCTATCAATGTGCAAACTTTTGCAAAAATCGTAGGGGTCCGGTTGAATGACCTTGAAATTCGATTGCCTCTGGAGGTCAAACTTCTCAATGTGATGGAATATAAATGCTGCCGCTGTAATAAGCACACATAGGAATACATGTGTGCAATCTGTCGTCGAAATCGTAGGGGTCCTGATTGACGACCTTGAAATAATTTGACCTCTGGAAGTCAAAGTTCTTAATGTGATGGGAGGTAACTGACACCCCTGTGATTAGCACTATTAGTACTACATGTGTACAAGGTTTTAGCGAAATCATAGGGGTCCGGGTTCGAATGTAAATCCGAATGTGAATCCGAATATGAAGCTGTCTTGACAGACGTGAAGAGCAGTAGGAAACAAATATAGATAAATGCAAACTAAACCAACTCTTCTTGGAGACAAATATGGTAGTTATGTGGTATTAACATAGAAACCCTAATCACAACTCAGAAAAAGCCATGGACTAGACTTGTTGAAGCGTACCTACTAACTTCTTAATCTACACTTCCTTTGGGAGTTAAATATCAGCAAGCTGTTTGATAACCATATCAATCTCCATATATATATCAAGAGGTATGATGTACAAAAAAACGAATAAGATCGACGTCGCACGAGTTTGGCCACCAGGTTCAACACTGCGCGCACTTGCACCACAGCTGTCTTACCTCTGCCATATTTGTCGATCGCAACCGCAAATTGAACTTTAGACTCTGTGATTATGTAACTGAGCATTCTTGGATGCTACGAATTTGGATCTTCTGAACAACGGCCATCTCATTTATTTGGTGATTAGGTCTGACGTTGTATAACTACTCTTGTAAGCTATGGCTTAGTACCTACTTGCCTGCTTGCTTTCTTCAAGAATAGAAATTAATAATAATTTGAAGCATTTGAACACGAGTAAGAGGGATGAAATCCACTGACTTCGAAACGATGGTGATGGGTTTGGCACCTTGCGGCGCGAAATTAAGTTGTTCATGCTCATCTTAACATAAAATAATGATGGGTGCTTATGAAAAACACTGGTCGAAATCCGGCGATTTTTTTGCTGCCTAACCTCACTTGGGTGCCACGGACCGACCCTAGTTATCAATCCTTAATGTAGTGCCCTACTAGTAAGGGTAAGCGTGGGGTGGAATGAAACAGCCTTCATGGGTGATGTAAAAGGATCTCGATACATGCCTCGTAATGTTACTAAGCTCAATTAGCAGAACACATGTTGTCGATATGGAATTGGTCCGTCGGCACCAACGCCCAACGAAAACTTTACAGATGCACACTTGCGGCCTCTATTATCACAGACGCACACTTGCTTCGTCGGCCATCAATTTTCAAGTTATACTGAGGGTGTGATACTGCACAATTATCTAGGAAAAGAAGGCGGTACAAATGGGCATAGGAAGAAACAATGCTAGGAAGAGAACATGGTCACATGCGAGCAAAGATGGTTTCTACGAAAGTGGAGCCCGGAATAACAGCAGATAAATGTAGTGCAAGGCATCAAAAGTGCACCACTCTTTGTCTGGCTGTCTGGTTCGCTGATGTCACGAAATTTAGATGGTTTAATTTGTCGTATACTAAATGCACTGCACGTGCAAAATTTTGCTGCTTATGTACTATGCTGCGATTCTCTAGCTGTTATAAATAGTATCCACTTCTGACGTCTATTCGTTTCATATGTCCTATATGTCTTATACGACAAAATGCGTATACGTTGCCACTCTCCAAGTAGGTAGGGGAGACCGGGTCTAGTTGATACACGGGATGGTTCAAACATAGCATTTACTCCAAAAAATATGAATCCGGTTTCCGTGGTTACCGCACATGTTGTTACTGGAACGTTTTCGCGACAGAAACAACCGCGAGTCCTTTCGTCACACGGCTGCGGAATGGTGACGACTTGGAATATTTTTGGAGCGAGATAAAAATTACAATGTCTGTGCTTCAGTCTTAGCTTGTAATTTGTCGCCGACATCCTAGCTTTGTAAGTGTACGCTATCATTGCTGTAGGTCCACTGTGAGATGCTTCCATCGTTTGCCGATGCGCTGTGCTCACAATGGTGCAGCACATGTTACAGTCTGCGCCAGAAGACCTGCGGAGTAAATTGATACAGCCTGCACAAATTTAACCAACCTATATCAACATCAGCCGGTGTCAATATTTTGTAGGCTACTAATGAAACAAAATAACCACAGAATTTCCTATTTGTAGTAAGATGTTTGCTTTAAAAAAAAAGTCCGGATGGTCGGAAACGAGCATTTCTCACAAGGCGAAAAAAAAACACGAAACGAGGGATGAGATGCAATCACGGAATGAACGTTCACCCTTTCGAAAAATGACATAAACCATGAGCTAAGGTCAGCCGGGATTTAAACGAATAACAATTACTGTAAGCATGCAACATGGAATTTTCAGATGGCGGGACCAAATGTCAGCTTGAGATTAACCTGCATTTTATCAACTTAGCCCATTGCCGGCAACAATTCATCCCTATAGTGGGGTGAGTTGATGAGCAGGCAATTGCGCCATGTTTTTCTCCGGTGGGAAGCCAAACGAGTGCGACGGAAAAACATTATCGGGGATGATACTGGAAAATTTAGTGTTGGCGTAGGTGTAGTTATCTCTTCGCTACCCTTCGAAAGTGTTGAGTTATTTTATGTTTCGCCAACATTGTATCAACCAGACCCGGTCTCCCCTACATGCCTGCGAAATATGCTAAATAGTGGTTATAGGACAGGTCACGGATAATGCAAATGAAGGTATCTTATCACACATATGGCCAAAAATACATCGAATAGTAATTATTCCTCATTATCAAGATTGGACATCGGATGGTGGTTCATACGCTATGCTGTAGCCTCGGGAACAGGACGACGATGTGGAAAAGAATACATTTTTTTAAACTCAGCATTTAACGTCTGCAGCGCAGTGGCCCTGCCAGCGCTGGGGTGTTCTGCCAGGGGTGGATTCGGGAATTGTCGTTGGGACATTTGTATGCAGGCGCGCCATTTCTTCGGTAGGGAGTCACTGCGGAAGTACCTAGTGGCAGGGGCGGATACAGGGGTGGTATTGAGGGCATATGCCTTCGTGGAAACTAGCGCTCCTCCGGCCGGGAAGAGGCTCCACGCCGGGAAAGCTCGAGTTGTCTCAGCCGGAGGCGCTTCTTGGAAGGAAAAGGCTCCATTTAGTGTGAATGAGCGAACCCATCGATTTTTGTTTACCTAGAGGCGCACCTTGGAAGGCAAAGTCCCCCCTCCGGGAGGGCCTCAGTGCACCCCACTCCTCAAATTTGTTCAGGTATTGGCGCCCCTCCAGAGGCCAAGTTCGCCTTGACAATTTTTTAACTCGCTCCTGTCTGGAGGAGTGTCTCTTCCCTTCGAGGGGAGCCTCTGGCAGAAAAAGATTCGGAGGGAGTCCATTCGAGTACACTGAACGGGCGCGTTTTCTCTCGGAGGGGCGCTTCTGACTAAAAAATATACATATAGGGGTTAACTCTAGCCTTCCCGAATAGGCGCCTTTTCCCGGCCGGAGGAGCGATCACCTTTCATGGGAGGGAGGCACATGCCCCCAGATTCC